>CANNZV010002153.1:112485-159566 GCA_947561585.1 Caprella mutica | reverse complement strand
AGGTTACATATTCAGTCATAGGTTACACATTCAGTCATAGGTTACACATTCAGTCATAGGTTACATATTCAGTCATAGGTTACATATTCAGTTATAGGGTACACATTTAGTTGTAAATTACAGTTTACGAAAGGTTTCAGATGTGATGGTGAATGATTACAGGCAAGCCTAGAATATATAATGACTTTAATGAGTAAGCAGTCCAAGATTACCCTAGCCTATATTGTTGGCTCTGAACTTTTTCTGACTATACTCTATTAGGACACGTATTCAACTGACACTTAAGTTTATTAAAACAAGCTCTTATATACCCTAAAACTGGAAATCACCTAATCTATCAGGTGACCAGAAATCACATAGAATGTCTATAGCCAGATCTCTAAAAGTATTAACTATTTTATGACTGTATTAAAAAGATTTGACTGTCTCATTAAGCTCTACCTTTTTTACAAGCTGTTGTTTCTCAATTTTGTCACTGTTTCTAAGCATCACACAAGTTCCAATTTATCGGTCAATTCATATTTTCCATCATATAAGAAAATCTACACAATATTTAAAATAACTAGTCTATCTTACTATTTCCATTTTGCTGTAATTATCTCTGTCTAAATGGGTATCTTGCAAACTGTATTTCTCTCTTCATCACATGAGAGGACCTTAAATTTAGTGTTTCCAGTTGGTCCTCTGTAGAAAAGATGCATACAAATTCCATCCACGGCTTCAGGTTGCTTTCCATGCCAAATTTCGTCAGTGGTGGGTAGAGTGTCGCCATTTGACCAGGTGAACACCCCATTGATCACTCTAAGACCAACTGCGAAGATGCTCTTCACTGAAAATTAATTGATGGAAAAGATGAAAAAGGGTTTGAAAGAATCAAGTTTAGAAAATCTAGTTGCAAATTTTTAATTGGTAAAATCTGAGTGGAAAATATCTAAATTTAGTTGGAAAAAAGTTTTTTTTTTAAATTAACTTTAGTTGGAAGAAAACACATTGATTGAAAATAATCTTATGTTCGATTTTATTAATTGGAACAAAATTCATTAGGAAAAACTACTCTACAAAAATTTAGATAGAAATAAACTTTAATTGGAAAGAAACTTTAGTGGACAGAAACTTTAGTTTGAATTTTCATTCCCTATTTTTTCTAATTTAAAAACATTCAATAGTACGTCATTCAATAGTACGTCATTCAATAGTACGTCATTCACGTCATCAATCACATTTCTTCGTAAAATATTTCGACACATAATCGATATTCACATGTTAAATATGTTCTACCAGATTTGTTCATAGATTTTAGAAGTTTTAAAAGTATATTTTATATAACAAAATGCTCGATAGTTATTGTAAACTCTCGCGGTATTATTAACTGCCATTGGTATAAATGCAATTCATAACGGCACGATAAAACCTGTGGAAGAAAAGCTCAGCAGACCTACATATATTAGGACATTAAATTAATTTATCGAATTATGATATGGAATACAATATATAAAAATAATACAAAAAACCGACAATCAAAAAAATTCGTGTTTATTTACTAGTATATTAAAATAGTAAATGCAACTTCATACAATAGGGTAAATACACTGTAGCCGATATGACACAGTAGCCGATAGCGAATTGCAGAACTTTTTTCTTTTTTCGAAAGGAGGTTTCTAGGAAGGTTCTTTTCAGTTGACCGTGTTTTTGGCTAAGAAGGATTTTTACAGTGTAACAGTTTCGTTCAGTTTTAATGATACGGTAAACTGAATAGATCCTTCCTAGTGACTTAATTTATATCGAAAGATGAACATCTTGCTTCAAACCTCCTTTCGGTTACTTTGTCATATCGACTATTGTGTATTTAATCTTGATTATTCTAAACCATATTTCATTCGTCGTCAACTTGAATACAGGTTGATGATTTCATTCAATTACTGTGCAATGTTACCGGTGTTTTGAATGTAATCTGTCATCAGTTTCAGTTCAGAATATTCTTCAGGATAGTAGGGAACCAAACCATCAGGACATACGGAAGCATCTACGCGTGATAACTCATAGAAAAATTCGACGCAGGAATTGCCGATGTATATCCTTGGAGGCTTGCAATATGGTCCTGAAAATTGCAAAATTATCAATTATGAATAGTATTTAAGATACGCCTCAAAATAAGAATATAAGGACTCAAAATAAGGAATTCAGTTACGTAGAAACAATGTCGTCACTTGTCTTCCAGGTGCATCCATCAGGTTCCCCTTGTTGAGCAGCTTTTCAGTGAGTGAACAGTTGAACAACTGATCACCAGTGTCTTCAATGGTCACTCCCGTGCAGTTAGGCGACACCTGACATAGCTGTGAACACGCACCTGGCAATGAAGAAATATGTGGGAAATGTTGATCCAGCTGAAACAGGTAGCAATGTCTGCCTATTTAAAACCAGTGAATATTTACATCTTCCTAATTTGAGCGAATAATTATATAGTAATGAAATTCTTTGATATCGTTAAGTTTTTGTAAAACAAATGAATACTTACATCTTTTTGAGGTGAGTGAATAAGTAGCAATGTCAGTCTCTGCTATCATCCTGTTCAGGTGTATGAAAACTCTAGGTTGTGACGCTATGGTCTCCGTCATTAGAGTTAAAATCACTAGACTGCCAATGAGTTCTTTCATTGCATTCATTTTGTTTGTCTTGTTCCAAGAAAAATTAATATTTTGGTATGGACTGAAAATACATTGAAGACGAAGGTTTTATTCTCTAAGACATTTATAAAAAGTAAGATTTTCATCAGAATTATATGCTATACATTTGACTAGCCCTACATTTAATGCGTTTAAGATACATTTAAAAAAATTGAAATCTAAAACTAGTCCATAAAAGTTTTTAAGTATATCGGATTTAATGAAATAGTTCAGATCAACTAGAAACCAAACCAATACTGAATGTTACACAGTTAAATATACCTTTAACTCTAAAATCAGAGCGTGTTACGGCAAATCAATTCTCACAACACGCACTACACAACAATTCTCAGAACTATTTTTATTCTCCCGAGATATTTTATGAAAAGTATGAAATGCAGGGTGATCCATAAAGACCCTTTTCATTTGTTGATATACAATAAGCTAGTAAACGAAGAATATCGATACATAATTCATCGGGAAGAGAATGTGTTTGAGTTTTTTTCTAAAAATGGCTATTTAAATAATATCTCCTTGATAATAGACACAATTATATATAAGTTCATCGTGCTCTTTTTATGGTGTGTTCTATATCATCCTTTTTCCTGGATTTTTCCAATCACTTAAAAAACGGAAGGGAGACAAAAGCCCACACGACAAAATCCCTAGCGTCCAAAGCCCAAACGACAAAATCCCTAGCGTCAAAAGCCCACACGACAAAATCCCTAGCGTCAAAAGCCCACACGACAAAATCCCTAGCGTTAAAAGCCCACACGACAAAATCCCTAGCGTCAAGAGCCCACACAACAAAATCCCTAGCGTCACAAGCCCACACGACAAAATCCCTAGCGTCACAAGCCCACACGACAAAATCCCTAGCGTCAAAAGCCCACACGACAAAATCCTTAGCGTCAAAAGCCCACACGACAAAAGCCCGGTTCTAGGTCAATTTGCCGAAAACACATTCGCTGAAAACACATTCGCCGAAAACACATTCGCCGAAAACACATTCGCCGAAAACACATTCGCCTAAAACACATTCGCCTAAAACACATTCGCCCGCACGACACATTCGCCGAAAATATGACAATTTTTAGCAGACGTACTAAGGTTTACTACAAAAATTTAAGTTTATTGAAAATCCTGTGTTAAATGATTATTTAAAATTGATCAATTTTTTTAGTAACTATAAATTAAACGGTATTAATTGTCTGATTTTAATACCATATATACGCTTGCTCTTAGTCCCATTATAAAAGTTTCTAAATAAATTCAGTAGTATTTATTAAATAATAAATATTTAATCCATTTATTCTAACATAAACTTTTCTATTTTTTAAAAGGAATTGCTGAACAAAATTGATTTTGAATTCCTTTTTGTACTCAAATGCATTTCTCCATATTGTCAATATTTTATAAAAGGAATAGTTATATGAATATTATTAAAACCTAGAAATAAATCTGTTTTAACTGTACCTTCAAAAGTGGTTGAAATATACGAATTTAAACTTGGTAGATTTTTTGTGGGTCGCCCTGTATAATGAAAGCTTCACGAGTGACACACAGTAGCGGACTGATTGTACAATTTATGTAGAAGGATTAAAGTAAAGTAAGACCAACACAAAAAAAAATCTTTTTGTTTTGTAACTGATAATTGTACACAGAAAAGAGAATTAACATAGAATTAATAAACTGACACAAATAATGCTGCAATAACATTATATATGAGTTAATTAATTAAGTTAACGTAAATACCATAAAGTTGTAAAGTAATTTATACACTTGTATGTAATTTCATCTATATGTAATATCATCTGGACATATGAGATAAATTTATTTACTTTTTTAAATAATCAAATTTTTTTGGGCGAACGTGTCGTTCGTCGAATGTGTCGTGCGGCGAATGTGATTTCGGCAAAAGTGTTTTCGGCGAATGGACCGGTCACCCAAAAGCCCACACCGACAAAAGCCCACACCGACGAAAGCCCACACCGACAAAAATAAAATTACTATTCCTGCAATATAAATAATCCATATATGTAAAGTTGGACTGCTACTAACTAAATATAAATAAATTGTAGGTTGTCGTTGCTTTCCTGGAATAAGTTAAATACAATATACAAATAAGGAACTACAAAACATTTCGGTTATTTTACAGTTATATGCTAACTGTTGCTCCACGGTTTGATGAAAAATTAGAATAAACTCTGTATTCAGGACCTCAACAACCATATCAATTGACTAATTACACATGTATTAGGCCGGCCATACACTATAGATGATGTCCACCTGACAGGTACGCATCCCAATCAGAAAATTAAGGTCGGCAGAAAAGCCATTATGGTCAGGCTGCCGTACCCAATATGGTTGGCAATATAGGTGCAAAAAGTCCGCTTTGACGTCCATAATTATGGTTGGTTAGCCAATCATACACCGCCTATATTAGGGTGACGAGCCAACCATACTCCGCCTATACATACATGGGCAGGGTATGGTTGGCTTACCAACCATAATTATAGTTGGCTAACCAACCGTAATTATGGTCGGCAAAGCGGACTTTTGGCACCTATATGTCCAACCATATTGGGTACGGCAGCCCGACCAAAATGGCTTTTCTGCCAACCTTAATTTTCTGATTGTGATGCGTACCTGTCAGGTTGACATCATAGTGTATGGCCGGGCTAAGGGGCATACATAATTGTAGCCAAATAAGAGTATTTACGAAGAACTTGGCTTTAGAATCTAAGACTAAGATCTAAGCAAAGTCTACAGAGGCTGATGTTTGACCTTTCGATCAGTAATCCTACATGACAACTGAGCAAAACGACTGCTAATTACCTGACGTCTGCCTAAATGTTCCAGTAGTATATACTAAAATTTTAGTAAATAAATTAAAGTGTTTTGAAATTAAGTTCTTCGATAGAAGCGCCCTAAATTGGTGCATAATACAAATTTACAATGATTCCGTAGAAAGAAAACTGTTAAATTATCTATATTACAGGAATACTAATTTTGTTTTCGTCTGTGTGGGCTTTTGTCGGTGTGGGCTTCTGTCGGTGAGAGCTTTTGACGCTAGGGCTTTTGTCGGTGTGGGCTTTTGTCGGTGTGGGCTTTTGTCGGTGAGAGCTTTTGACGCTAGGGCTTTTGTCGTGTGGGCTTTTGTCGTTGCCCCTTAAAAAACTGCATGTAACAGTAAGAGATTCCTCATTGGTTTTATTCAGGATTTAAGATATCCTCCAAGTAAAAAAAATATTGACAATAGATCAGGGAGATTTAACACTTCCTTAAGAAATGTCTTCAAAAACAGTGAGTTTTTGGTAATTCTTCAATGACTGACAAACAAACTCTCAATTCAAATTTTCAATATCGTTACCAATCACAGTGCAAGTTTATTCGTGGTCATTATCAAAATAATGAAAAACAAGTGGAAGCCTAGAGTGAGGACATTATTCCTCCCTAACAGTAGTGTTGAGTGGAACCAAATATTTTTATGGTACCTTGAATCGCAATCGCACTTTCTGGTACCTTACCTGAAAAGAGCACGATATTGTCTACTGAATTGTTGCGATCATTTTTTTGAAGATATCAATTCAAAATCTATATATCGATATTTTTCAATACTTTAGGTTTGATAGTACTACTTTTTTATTAACAAATGAAAAGGCTCAGTTGTTTATGGACAACTCAGAATTTCATAATTGTAAACAACACATTTAATTAACACCACATTTCACAAATATCCACTGTTTTGAAATAAATCTCGATTTCTAAAAAAAAAGAATTTAAATACAATATTAGTTAAAAAAAGTTTATAGATATGTTGGATGGAACTGAAATAGTACTGACCAATCACAACTGTAGCCAATTCAAAGTGGAACACTGAAAAATTGCCTTTAACTCTAATATCAGAGCGTGTTAGGGTGAGACTTATTCACCACAGCATACAATTACCTTTTTAGTATTGAAAAGTAACATAGTGCCATTAAAAGCCTAAAGTACTGTTACATCATTTATAGTACTGGTACATCTTTTATAGTACTGTTACATCATTTATAGTATTGGTACATCATTTATAGTACTGTTACATCATTTATAGTACTGATACATCTTTTATAGTATTGGTACATCATTTATAGTACTGTTACATCATTTATAGTACTGGTACATCATTTATAGTACTGGTACATCTTTTATAGTACTGATACATCTTTTATAGTACTGGTACATCTTTTATAGTACTGGTACATAATTTATAGTACTGGTACATCTTTTATAGTACTGATACATCTTTTATAGTACTGGTACATCTTTTATAGTACTGATACATCTTTTATAGTACTGGTACATCTTTTATAGTACTGGTACATCTTTTATAGTACTGGTACATCTTTTATAGTACTGGTACATCTTTTATAGTACTGATACATCTTTTATAGTACTGGTACATCTTTTATAGTACTGGTACATCTTTTATAGTACTGGTACATCTTTTATAGTACTGATACATCTTTTATAGTACTGGTACATCTTTTATAGTACTGATACATCTTTTATAGTACTGGTACATCTTTTATAGTACTGATACATCTTTTATAGTACTGGTACATCTTTTATAGTACTGGTACATCTTTTATAGTACTGTTACATCATTTATAGTACTGGTACATCTTTTATAGTACTGGTACATCTTTTATAGTACTGATACATCTTTTATAGTACTGGTACATCTTTTATAGTACTGTTACATCATTTATAGTACTGATACATCTTTTATAGTATTGGTACATCATTTATAGTACTGTTACATCATTTATAGTACTGGTACATCATTTATAGTACTGGTACATCTTTTATAGTACTGATACATCTTTTATAGTACTGGTACATCTTTTATAGTACTGATACATCTTTTATAGTACTGGTACATCTTTTATAGTACTGGTACATCTTTTATAGTACTGGTACATCTTTTATAGTACTGATACATCTTTTATAGTACTGGTACATCTTTTATAGTACTGATACATCTTTTATAGTACTGGTACATCTTTTATAGTACTGGTACATCTTTTATAGTACTGGTACATCTTTTATAGTACTGATACATCTTTTATAGTACTGGTACATCTTTTATAGTACTGGTACATCTTTTATAGTACTAATACATCTTTTATAGTACTGGTACATCTTTTTTAGTACTGGTACATCTTTTATAGTACTGTTACATCATTTATAGTACTGGTACATCTTTTATAGTACTGGTACATCTTTTATAGTACTGATACATCTTTTATAGTACTGGTACATCTTTTATAGTACTGGTACATCTTTTATAGTACTGTTACATCATTTATAGTACTGGTACATCTTTTATAGTATTGGTACATCATTTATAGTACTGGTACATAATTTATAGTACTGGTACATCATTTATAGTACTGGTACATCATTTATAGTACTGGTACATAATTTATAGTAGTGGTACATCATTTATAGTACTGGTTCATCGTTTATAGTACTGGTACATCATTTATAGAACTGGTACATCTTTTATAGTATTGGTACATCATTTATAGTACTGGTACATAATTTATAGTACTGGTACATCATTTATAGTACTGGTACATAATTTATAGTACTGGTACATCATTTATAGTACTGGTACATCATTTATAGTACTGGTACATCATTTATAGTACTGGTACATCATTTATAGTACTGGTTCATCGTTTATAGTACTGGTACATCATTTATAGAACTGGTACATAATTTATAGTACTGGTACATCATTTATAGTACTGGTACATAATTTATAGTAGTGGTACATCATTTATAGTACTGGTTCATCGTTTATAGTACTGGTACATCATTTATAGTACTGATACATAATTTATAGTACTGGTACATCATTTATAGTACTGGTACATCATTTATAGTAATGGTACATCATTTATAGTACTGGTATATCATGTATAGTACTGGTACATCATTTATAGTACTGGTACATCATTTATAGTACTAGTACATCATTTATAGTACTGGCACATCATTAAATGTCCAGGAAGAAATGTCCAGTTCTGGTAGACTATTTTATGTTCTGGTGTATACTGTATATCATATATTTCTAGTACACCATTAGAAGTTCTGGTACATTATTTAAGGTCTTGCTACACTATTTTCGGTATTGTACTCTATTTAAAAAATTTGCACATCTTTTAAAGGTCGCCTCTACTCTATTTTTTTATTTCTCTATTCATTAGATCTAAGGTTACTGGTACTGCAAACTATTTCAAATTTGGTTCGATATATTTATAATATTATGTAATATAATTTATTCTGATGGGTTTTGTACTACCATCCGACTTTCTAAGCGAACAAAAAGACTAAGATACTTCGGAATAAGTCAAAACCATAATAAAGCTGATGTACCTATCATAAATGGCTAGCTATACCGCTACCTAAATACCATTACCCTAAAATATATTGCATCTACAGCGTACCTATATCCCTAAGGTGAACTGCGAAGGTTGATTGAGTATATTTCTCATATAATTAATTATGCTTTTCTTTTCTTTCTTTTTCTGCTCTGTTATACGTTAATTTATTTTCTTTTCTGTTAACTGTTATACGTAATCTGAACTTAGTTTTGAAAAACTTTAGAACATCAATAATTTTTTTAGAGTGAAGAATACCTTTAAAAAATACAACTCATTTCGTCTACACTCTCTTGATGGTACACGGAAATTAGTCAGGTGGAAAACGGCCAGGTGGAAATCTGTCCATCACTTTTTGAAACATTATTTGGTTATAAATGTTACAAAATTTTGAACACATCGTGTGGTGCACTTTTAAATGCTCCAACTTAGATAATATAAACTCATTAGAAACTCTTTAGAGTATACCTATCGTTAAAGATTAGACAACAATGAAGTATTTTATAGAAGTGTTAGAGTGAGAGACTTAGTCAAAATGAGAAATATTATAAGATATATTGAAAAGGCATATAGTTAAACTCTGTAGAATTAGGACGTAAGCCTCACAGATTTTATAGATCTTAATCCGAATACCTTTTCCTACTTAAGCTATGGAAAACTTCAGATATATGATAGAAACTTCAGATATATGATAGAAACTTCAGGTATATGATAGAAACTTCAGGTATATGAGCTGTTGAGTTTAAACCTAAGATGTTAATTGTTGAAAGGTCATTGGAGTTCGAATTCAATGTATCTTTAAATTTGTAATTAGTGCTAGTATAATTGACTTATGTAAGGGATGTAAAGAATTGCAATAGTAAAAGGAAGAAGAAGACGAGCTAATTTATATATAATAATAATTGTAATAGTAAAAGGAAGAAAAAGACGAGGTGATTCATATATAATAATGGGTATCCGGCGAATTTGCCGAAAACGAATTCGCCAAAACCAAATTATCCGAAAACTAATTCGCCGAACCCTAATTCGCCAAACTGGATTCTCCGAATACGAATATGTCGATACACAAATTTCTCGAAAACAGATTCGCCGAAGTGAAGATTTGCCGAAAGACCAATTTTCCGAAAGTCAAAATTACCGAAAGACTTATTTAAAACAAAATGTAAAATATACAAAAAGAAAAAATTAATCTTTTAATTATTTTATCTCTAACTGTTAATCTTTGTATCACTAAATGATCCTTCGTCTTTGTTCTTATTTTAAATACGTTCAAGCTTTATTCAGTCAGAATCAGTCAGTCAGTTTCAGGTGCATGTTTTATTTCATTCATTTGAGCATTTGGCTTGTCTTTAGATTGTGTGTTACTCTAACGTGTTTATTCATTTTTTGGTGAATAATCCATTTATAGTGCTTTTGTTAGTAATGAATAGGGCTGGGACAATGTGCTTTTAGAGATATGTTTTTTATGCTTTAAAATATGCTTTTTATGCTCTAAAATATGCTTTTAATGCTCTAAAATATGCTCTTTATGCTCTAAATAATTTTTATGCTCTGAAATATGCTTTTTATGCTATAAAATATGCTTTTTATGCTCAATAGTATGCCTAATATTCTTTTCCAATAGGAATATGCTCATATAATAAAGCATATTCTTTTTCCGAAGAGAATATGCTTTTATCCACATAATGATAAAAACAAGTTATACGAAATTTACAATAACAAATGTATGATTAATATTTTATTGAAAACATGGATAAAATGTGTATTTTTGGAAGAATTCTTGTATTACTACATTTTTGGTAAATATGAAATTACATCTAGTTAATGGTGTGAAGAGTTGTCATTCACATCTCGCAATGCACATTGTCACCATGCCTAAAATTGAGAAAGTTTAACTTCGAGCAAGATTTCTCTTTGACTTTACAGATTTGGAAGAGGTTGATGGAGATACGAAATGCAAACTTTGTAACTTGAAGGCAAGAATAGTATACAAACGACTATTATTACTAGAACCTTTTATATTCTAAAATAATTTAAAATCTTACTTGTAATTCAGCATTGCTAATCGAGAAATTATGTTGATTATATCAGACTATAAAAATGGTAGATTGCTCTCATAAATTAATTGGTGAGATCACAATGCATTAATAGTTAGTATTTTGCATACTCTATTAACAAATATTAACATTTTAAATTTTTCTTGAATGATCTCCTCTATAGTTTATATAAGAGAATCCTTTTCCATACCAAAACTAGTGCACTTGGTTTTTGACAATAATTATATAGCTGTACTTTTTTTTAGGTTTCTGGTGAGAAGAAATCGTCAATCTTGCAACATATGAAAACCAAAAAACACAATATATAAATAAAAAAACTAAAGTTTAACAATATTCATTTTCCTGGTTGATATTGATTAAAATTTAAAAGATAATATTAGGAATACTATTGATCATAAAAAACATATTTTAGAGCATAAAAAGCATATTTTCAAAGCATAAAAAACATATATCAAAAAGCATATTGTCCCAGCCCTATTAATCAATATCAAACGGGAAAATGAATATTGTTATACTTTAGTTTTTTATTTATATACTGTGTTTTTTGGTTTTCATATGTTGCAAGATTGAGGATCTCTTCTCATCAGGAAGCTAAAAAAAAGTACAGCTATATAATTATTGTCAAGAGCCAAGTGCACTAGTTTTGGTATGAAAAAGGATTCTCCTATATAAACTATAGAAGAGATCATTTGAGAAAAATTTAAAATGTTAATATTTGTTAATAGAGTATGCAAAATACAAACTAATAATGCATTGTGATCTCACCGATTAATTTATGAGAGCAATCTACCATTTTTATTGTCTGATAAAATCTACATAATTTCTCGATTAGCAATGCTGAATTACAAGTAAGATTTTAAATTATTTTAGAATATATAAGGTTCTAGTAATACTAGTCGTTTGTGTACTATTCTTACTTTCAAGATACAAAATTTGCATTTCGTATCTCCATCAACCTCTTCCAAATCTGTAAAGTCAGAGAGCAATCTTGCTCGAAGTTGGACTTTCTCAATTTTAGGCATGGTGTCAATGTGGATTGCGAGATGTGAATGACGACTCTTCACACCATTAACTAGAAGTGACTTCATATGTTCCAATAATGTACCTACTAATACAAGAGTTCTTCCAGAAATACACAATTGATTATTCTTACATTTGTAATTGAAAATTTCATATAACTTTTATTTATCAACCACCTTTCTGTGGATAAACGTATATTCTTTTAGGAATAAGAATATGCTTTATTTTATGAGCATATTCTTTTCGGAAAAAGAATATGCTCTATTTTCTGAACATATTTTTTTATGGGAAAAGAATATGCTTTATTTTATGAGTATAAAAAAATATGCTCTAACGATGCTTAAAGCATTAATGCTTAAAGCATTTTTTATGCTTAAAGCATTTTGTCCCAGCCCTAGACTAATGAATAACATAATTATTAGTTATGTTTATTTCTTCCCAATATACCTCCTCTGGCTTCAACGATAGTGTAACTTGCATGAATAAATTTGTTTCAGTTAAAAACATTGATTTCTATCAACCTTTTATTTGTAAGGCTAATTAGCAGAACACAAATTTATATAGCAATAGCAATGTCATATTCATATAAGATGTGTTTTTTTTATGTTTAATAAGATATAATGATATGAACTACAAAGTTCCACAGAAAGATCTTTTAAATATATTAAATTTGATTTTCGACAAATTCGTCATTCGGAAAATTTGTCCTTCGGCAAATCCCTATTTCAAAAAAATTGGTTTTCGGAAAATTTGGGATTCGGCAAACGCGTATTCGGAAAATCCGTCTCGGCGAATTAGTTTTCGGGGAATTTAGTTTCGGCCAATTCGTTTTCGGAAAATCAGCATAGACCCGGGGTTGGCAACTGCGGCACTGAGTGCTCTTTTTGGCACTCAAATGGCACCAATGCCCACCTCACCTATTTACAAATTATTGAAAGTTACCCTTATCAATTAATTGTAACTTATTAATTAATCAAAGAAAATAAAAATTCATTAAAAGGAAATTATTTAAATTACCGAAAACTATTTTTAATGCTAATTTATTATTTTCAGGTTTCGTACGTGATTGCTGTTGTCCCGTAATATATTTGCCTTTTGCTTGGTTCTGGTATTTTTTAATTAGTATATCCTGCTGATTTGCTATTTTATAGTGACAATGTGGAAATTATACATAACAGTGCAATTACTTATTGTTGAGCAATTGTATAATAGAGTGTGTTTCGGCCTTATGGCCGTAAGAATAGAAGAAGAAAAAATATGCATCTGTCCGTTATTCTACCTCAAAGACTCAAACCCAATACTTTACTTACTTGCTCGCTATAGCATATAATATCATTGTTTTTTATGCTGTATTAGATTGAAGAAGTATCGCTTTCATTGTGTAATTTGAGACATTCTAAGAATATTTTTTTTAATCAAGGCATTTGTGAGCAGGCATTCTCGACCTTGAAGTTTAATTAGTCTAAAATCCACAGCGTATAATGATGACTGATGCTCACCTAGCAAATGTAATGAGAATCACAACTAGTGATAGAGTACAAAATTATTCTTCATTAGTGTAGAATAACTTGAATAAATACTAACCCTTCACTCAGTTGATTTAATTCAATCGATGTTAATTTTCGATTAAGAGTTAAATTTTTTTGATAAAGCTATACTTATCTGAATGATTTTACTTTTCCTCCTATGGTGCAATCTTTAATATGTTATTAGAAAAAACTATAAAAAGATAACTAAGTGTATCGTTAAATTTAATTCTCTATTAGAAAATAAGGAAATATTTCATAGAACTGAAATCTCTATTTGAGGCAATCGAAAAGAAATTTCTGCCCACCCCTGGCCTAGACCCATACTAATGATAATATAAACGAAAATAGTGATGTAAGAAATCGATATAAAGACATTGATGAAATGAGAATGGAAGTAAATAAAAATGTGGTTAGCACGGGAAAAAATAAATTCATAAATGAAGTTATAGATAAAGCTAAGGTGCATGAAGTTACACAAGAAACCAAAATAAAGTAGTAAAATAAATATTCACCTTAAAAACATGATTTGCTGTTAGAGAGAAATGTTAAAGTTATAATTAACGTAAAACTCAATAAAAATTTGAAAGTCGATGGATGCAAGGTAATGATATTAAAAAATGAACTGATAGAAGGAATTGTAGTAGGATAAACTGTATCAAATGTTATGGATAATGCAGCAAAAATCTCCATGTAATTGCAGCAAATAATAGAGTATTATCGGAAATAGTACATATGAGGACATTGATCTATAATCTAACAGAAATTTAAAGTGAACGTAAAGAATATGATCTATTAATTGTAAATGATATAAAATGTAATGAAAAAAAAAAACGAATTGAAGGTGATATAAAATAATTATCAAATAGTACCGTTTTACAATATATACTTGTTACAAAGAAGGTGTAACTCTAAGTTATACCAGGAACGTAGAGTCCTTCGATATTAAACTAAATGATAATAAACCCATTTTCAGAAGACAATATAAAATACCTCATTGTCATGAGTCAGAAGTTGAAACACAAGTAAATAAAATGTTGGAGAATGTTATAAAGAAAGTAAGTGACAGCCAGTATAATTTCCCTGTTCTAATGGTATCCAATGGATATGGAGAAAAAAATTTATGAGTGGATCTCCTATAGCCTTAAAAAAATAAGCAAAGATTTAAAATATCCGTTACCAAATATATCTGATATTTTCATTCATTGAATTATCAAACACTTTTCAGTTCCATAGACTTATTAGTGAGTGCATATTGGCAATTCAAAATAACAAAACATAGTCTAAAATGACAATATTCTCAACTAAAAGTAAAATTAAACAAATTAAAAGATTACCTTTTTTTGCATCAATCTACTTTTCTAAAATTATTAATTCAGTGCTTTATGATATCCTCAGTAATGTTATACTGTGCTATTTGGATGATATCATTATATACTCTAGGATATTTTCTTTGAACGATCGCATAAAGTGTTTCATATTTATATTAGGGCACATGCACACTTAAATTAGTTAGCACAATTGTGATATAATCTTTTATTGTACTTTCTTTACTTATATAATGAATATATATTACAAAAATATAAAACTCTCGTTTTTAAACGCTCATATAAATCCAGATCATAAAGAGTTAAAAGTTAGAAAAAATGAATCTAAAAATCAAAACATAAAAGTGTCAATTTTAACGGATAAATAGAAATTTCTAGTATTCACAATATCCAAAGTAGGATAACCAGTTGAAACAGAATATCAAAAATTAATCTAAAATTTAGCTAACCCAGCAACAATAGCAGAATAATAAAGTTACCTTGGCAGTTTTAATTTTTATCGTTCCCATGTAAAAAAAATTGGACCAAGTAGTAAACCCTCATATTCATTACTAATGAATAATACAAAACTAAAATGGATCGAAGAACACACAAAAGCTGTAGCTAAACTCAAATCTGTTCTTACAAGGCCATCTACATAGTTAAAAATTTCTGGATTACACAAAACCCTTATATTTATCAACTGACACATCCAGTTCAGGCATAGGAGCAGGATTAATGCAAAGAAAAGATGACATACTTTTTTTCATATCGTAAATAGTTCTAACTAAATCTAAATCTAATTATGCTACAAGAAGATTAGAAATGTTAGCTGTAGTTCAAGCTTAAAATAATATAGACCTTTCATTTTGATTATGACGTTACACTGTATATAGATCATAAAACGGATTAATAATCAGAATTCACCGGATTGTTTAGGAAGATGGAGATTCTGATAAATTGATAATTTTTTTTTCTTCGCGAAAGAAAGATTCATGCAATCTATATGATAAGCAATCTATACAGGGTGTCCTACACTTTTGTTGCCAAACTTTAACATAAGGTTGCATTCGTCGAAATAAACACTTTTTATTCAATGAAGGTATGGTCTAAAATGCTTAGTTAAAGAGTTACAAGGTTAGGAAAGTAGTATCTGTACCATTTATTATTATTATTAGTTAACGTCATTTTTTTAATGTTGCGATAAGAAACAAAACATTTTCAACAGTAATTTTTAGGAGCACAAAAAACATAATCTTAACTTTGGTTTACATATTTACAAAATGTGTTCAAACTGCCTCCCATTTGTTGCGATGCAGCCGTTCAAACGTCTGCCCAATAATTGGCGGACGCGAGTAAAGACACCAGGAGTTTCACGAATCCTGGCGTGAAAAACGTTTTAACGGTTGCATCGCAACAAATGGGCGGCAAATTGAACACTCTCTGTAAACATGTAACCTAATTTAAGATTATGTTTCTTGTGCTCCTAAAAATTACTGTTTTTTTTTTTCTTATTGCATCATTAAAAAAATGAAGCTAACTAATAATAATAATAAATGGTACAGATACTACTTTCCTAACCGTTTAACTCTTTAACTAAGCATTTTAGACCATACCTTTATGAAATAAAAAGTGTTTATTTCGACGAATGCAACCTTATGTTAAAATTTGGCAACAAAAGTGTCGGACACCCTGTATAATAAAAAAAATTATCAGGCAAAATTTTGCAACCAAAAAAATTAAAATCTTTAATTTATTTAAGATTTTACGCACAGGCTGAAAATAATACATCATGGCATCACTTTCACCCAACTTTTCAACTCCAACTGAATTCAATATTTTATAGAACACTAGGAGAGACGCCATTCTTTGATTTATTTGGATATAATATTAATCATGAACGTTCAACGGAGGGAACAGTTAATTACAGCAGCGATTAAGTGTCAAACCACTTAGGGCATCAGAAAAAGATTTAGACATTGCAATGGGAAATTTTAGAAAAAATGAAAAAGAGTTTATCACTCTGTAATTGAAATGAGAAAACATAAATTATAGCAATTAATGATAATCTGTTTGTGAAAACTTCGATAAAACCATTTAAAAAGATGAAGATGAAGATATATAGACCATATTTGGTCTCATCTAAAAAAGGGAATGAATAAAACTTCAGAGTTATGAAGTATTAGCTCCTTCATTACTCAGAGCCACTTCGTATCTCGGGTGCACGAGATAGTTTTCTATGATTAAAATCTTAAGAAAACTATGGTCATTGAAGGATAACTATGTCGAAATTCTTGACGCATATCGTTTTCTATAACTTAAACATAAAAAATACTTCATAACTCAGGTGCATTTCATAACTCAGGTCCTTAATTACTCGAGTGCTAAATAACACAAAGCTTCATAACTCAGGAGTTTTACTGTGTACATGTAGTGCAAAAACTTTGTTTCTCTATGCACATAGCACACTTTGTTGTACCTTGTAATTAAATGGTGCCTAATTTTCAGGATATTCAAATCAGTTTCTTTTTTATTTCAAGGCAGGTATTGTTTAATATTTTTTTTATATTCTACCAGTCACTGCATGTTGATTTCTATAGATTGAGACTTAATGTTTTAAAAATTAAATTCAGATGTAATGTTGAATTTTTAATTCACATATATTGTTGAATTTTTAATTCACATATATTGTTGAATTTTTAATTCACATACATTGTTGAATTTTTAATTCACATTGTAATGTTAATTTATAAATTCTCATATATGATTGAATTAATAATTTACATATAAAGTTTACAAACATTATTTCGATAAACAATCTGAAGAAGAATACAATTATAACACCATTATCTCGAAGTCTATTAATTGTTATTGTTGAATATTTATCACTTATTTATTCTCATTCTTGTTCAGTTGAATAAGAGAAATCTATGTTGAGTCCAAGTTATCGGACGGTTTCACAATTTCCATCAGGTAAATAAATCTATAAAATATGTTAAAATAACGAATATAGTTTTTTTATGTGATTGAAAATATCAAACCGTCCGATAACGCGGAATTACTCTATTTCTCAATGCTTAATTAAAGTGAAATAAAAGATTTCAAATGTTTTACCTAAATGGGTATCTTGCAAATTGTCTTCCTCTCAAAGTGGCATGGAATTTTATCTAATTTAGTGCCACCAGTTCCTTTGTACCAAATATTCACACACAAAATTCCATCCACGGCTTCATGTTGGCTGTAGAACCAAATGTCGTCATTTGTGGGCAGAGTGTCGCCATTTGGCCACTGGAACACCCCGTTGATCTCTTTAAGGCCAATTGCAAAGGTACTCTTCACTGAAAGTCAATTGATGGAATTGATACAAAGTATTATTTTTAAAAAGTAAAGTTTAAAATCTATTTAGAAATATCTAGATGAAAAAATCATTAATTGGGAAAAATATTTAGTTGGAATTTAGCTTAAAAAAAATTTGGACTAAACTTTAGTTCGAAAAAAGTTTAATTGGAAATCAACTTTATTTGGAAAGAACTTTAGTTGGAATTTTTAACCCTTTTTTTTTCTAATTTGAAAACCTTTAATAATAGAAAACCTAAAAATTGAAGAAAATAACTATAATGTTATTAAAACATTATAACATAAAATTAGAAAGCAAAGACGTATGTAAATTTTTAATTATAGCTATAGCTCTGTGCGGCAACTTTAAAGGGCCAGTGCACTTATAATCGTCCTCACTCATATTCCTTCGTAAATTATTTCAACTCATAATCGATATTCTAATGTTAAATAATTTCTCTCTAACGTGTTAAAATGTTAAAGATTTTATAGATTTCATACTCGCAGTATAGGTAATTTACATTGAAATTCAGCTACTCAAGCAATAGAAAAATACAACTAGCTTTTATACGATTATAGTATGTAATAAAGGCCATTAAACACGATAACTATGAAAGGAGATGTCATTACTTTATCAATACCTTTTCTAGATTGATTTAGAATTTAAAATCACCATGATATATCATATCAGAAAATAATTATAAAACTAATAAACATACAATTTCGCGTTTAATTACTACTATATAACAAGGTAGCCGGTAAATTGCTCGAATGAACAATTGCTCGAAAGAACAATTGCTCGAAAGACAATTGCTCGAAAAATAATTGCTCGAACGAACAATTGCTCTAATGAACAATTGCTCGAATTATCAAATTGCTCGAATGAACAAAATTGCTCGAATAATAAAATTGCACAGTTTTCGATTTTATAAAAGTCAGTTATTCATGAAGTGGAGCTGCACCTAACAATCCTTGTTTCTTTCTAGTAATTGATTATTACTCATTCTGCATAATCTTTTTTTATACCATTTGTGTCATCTCGTATGTAATATGTGAATTGGAATCATGTGTTGTGAATCACTACTATTCATGTTTTTTTATCAAAAAACCCGTAAATATATTTATTACTAGCCTATCTGTACGTGGTACCTCAATGGGTAAAATAACTCAAAGTTAAGGCAGAGTTTCAATAAATCTACCAAAAAATTTGGGTTTTATGATAAAAAAAACATGAATAGTAGTGATACACCACATGATTTCAATTCACATGTTACATACGAGATGACACAAACGGTCTAAAAAAAAAGATTATATAGAATGAGTAACAATTAAAATCATTTATAGAATGATTAATGATCAATTACTAGAAAGAAACAAGGATTGTTAGGTGCAGCTCCACTTCATGAATAACTGACTCTTATAAAATCGAAAACTGTGCAATTTTATTATTCGAGCAATTTTGTTCATTCGAGCAATTTGATAATTCGAGCAATTGTTCATTCGAGCAATTGTTTTTCGAGCAATTGTCTTTCGAGCAGTTGTTCTTTCGAGCAATTGTTCATTCGAGAAATTGTTTTTCGAGCAATTGTTTTCGAGCAATTGTCTTTCGAGCAATAGTTTTCGAGCAATTTACCAAGAACCATATAACAATAGTGCAGGGTGTGACAAAAGTCAGGAACTACTTTTAAACAATAATTATGCAATAACTAAGAAAGATAGAATAGTTTGGTTAATTTTAAACATATGAGAAGATTTTAAAATTTTTATTTGAATATAATATCTTTTAAATGTGTACTTTTAGCATATGCATATACGCATCCTTTCAACCACTGATTCGAATAGTTTTCTTATAATATCTGGAGTAAGATTCCGGATTTTTTTTATCAATGATCGTTTTCATATCTTCCAAATTAGGGGCTCAATTGATGTAAACTTTCTCTTTTAAATAACCCCATAAAAAGAAATCTATAGGTGTGAAATAAGAACATCAAGGTACTCCTCGAACAGGAACGAAACGGGAAATTAATCTATTTGAGAAAGTGTCTTAAGAAGTTCAAGTGATTCTTTTGCTGTGTGTGCTGTGGCACCGTCTTGTTGGATCCACATATCATTTAAAATCATATCTTGGATATCTGGGATTAAATAGTCTTGAATGCATTTTCGATATGATGTTCCCTTTATAGTCTCCGTTTTCCCGTTCCCATCCTCAAAGAAATTAGGACCGGTGAACCTCTTGCATGTCATACCACAACAGACTGTAACTTTTTGAGGATGAAGTGGGAGTTCATGAATTATTTTTGGATTTTCTTACTCCAATATCTACAATTTTGCATGTCGATATAATCAAAGAGGTGAAATACGCCCCATCAAACATTATGAGGTGCGATATGGAATCATCGTGTGGATCAGTGAATTGAAAAAATGTGTTGCCAAATCCTAGCGTTTCTGATAGTCAGTGACTTCTAATTTATGGGCTAGTTGGATTTTGTATGGATGGATTTTCAGCTATTGTATAATTCAACCCAATGATCTAAGATACAACCGAAGTAGGTCCGAAGTTTGAACGCTTTCTAAACATGTCCTTGGGTATTCTTGAACAACATCCAGAACAGTTTGTATAACAACTTCAGATGGTGCTGTTCTTTGTCTTCCAAAGCGTTTTTTTGTTGTTGTCAGAAACGGTTCCACATTCCCGAAACCGAATGCATTTACGGGGAGGACTGCTCAATACGTTGAAGGTTCACATAAAATCTCTTTGCACTGTGACCATAGATTCATTCCATAATTCTTGTACGTTGTTCTAGCGTATATTTGCTCATGTTGAGAGCATTTAAAACAATCTGATTAAAATTACCTGCAACCGTAAATAGCATAATCACAACTGAATCATAGATATACGAAACAAAATTTAAAATCTCCTTTTCCGTTTAATTAAAATTAACCAAACAGATCTATCTTTCTTAGTTTTTGCATAATTAAGTCTTAGATGTAGTACCTGACTTTTGCCAAAACCTTTAGATGCAACTTTACACAATGAGATTAATAAACGAAAGTCAGTATATGACATAGTAGCCAATATCAAACAGTAGCCGATATCATGCAGTAGCCGATATGACATAGTAGCCGATATGACATAGTAGCCGATTTGACTCAGTAACAGATATGACACAGTAGAAGATCAAATTACAAAAGGATGTTCTTCAGATTTCGTAAATAAGGGAATAGGACTAATATTTTCAGTGTTACACTGTCTTTCATATTTAATGACACGGCACACTGATAAGATAGTTTCAAGCCACTTAATTTCTATAGAAAATTGAAAATATTTTTTAAACTTTCTATCGGTTACTGTGTCATATTGGCTATTATGTACTTATTACTATTCAATTGATAATTCCTAGAACCATATTTCACTCTTTTACAACGTGATGACAAAGAATATAGATTGATAATTTCATTCAATTAGTGTACAATATTACCAGTGTTTTGAATATAATCTAGCATCAGTTTCAGTTCAGAATATTCTTCAGGATAGTAGGGAACCAAACCATCAGGACATACGAAAACATCTAAGCGTGATTTTTCATATAAAAATTCAACGCAGGAATCACCGATGTATATCCTTGGAGGCATGCAGTACGGTCCTGAAAATGAAAGTGATTAATTGTGAATAGGTTTTTAAGAGACTCGTGAAAATAAGAATGGAACAGGAGCCTAATCGGTAACTATAGGCTTTCTGACACCACCGGTTAATATAAAATATATAAAAGGAATATAATTAGGAATTCAGTTACGTAGAAACAATGTCGTCACTTGTCTTCCAGGTGCATCCATCAGGTTCCCCTTGTTGAGCAGCTTTTCAGTTAGTGAACAGTTGAACAACTGATCACCAGTGTCTTCAATGGTCACTCCCGTGCAGTTAGGCGACGTCTGACATAGCAGTAAGCACGTACCTGAAAATGAAGAAGTATGTGGAAGATGATAAACTTCATTGAAACAATCGAAAACGTGCAAATGAAAATGTCTGATTCATCTAAAATAGGTAGCAATGTCAGTCCCTGATACCATTTTGATTTAGTAAAACAAGTGAATACTTACATTTTCTTGGAGATAGCGAATAGCTAGCAATGTCGGTCTCTGTTATCATCCTGTTCAGGTGTATGAGAATTCTAGGTTGTGACGCCTTGGTCTCCGTCATTAGTGTTAAAATCACTAGAATGCCAATAAGCTCTTTCATTACATTCATTTTGTTTGTATTGTTTTTTAAGTAAAATAAGTATTTTGTGAAGAACTGAAAATACACAGAAGATGAAGGTTGATATTTTGAGTAAATATTACCAGAGTTATTTTATGAAGTTTCATTCATCAGAATTGTTAACATATATTAGACCAACCACATATTTCACAAAAATCCACATTTTTATTGAGTTACACTCATTTCGCAAAAATAAAATGATGAAGATTCAAATTTTATTAATAATGGTTTATATAGATGAATATAAAATAGAACTGGAATAGTTCAAATCAACTGCAAGCTAAACCAATACTAGATGTTAGACTGTTAAAAGCTGACTCAATTATAACCCTGAAATAAGAGCGTGCAGAGGTGAAAATCAATGTAACTCATTATGCACTTAGCATTTTAGTGATAAAACGAACAATTTGATTTAAGTTGATAGAAAAGCTTGAAGGCTCTGACGTCAAAGGGATATCATGAACTCATTATGAATATCGCTATATAAGTGGGATTAAAGACTGTTTCGGAACAAATGCCCTATCGCAGACGTCAAAGGTAATCTAAATAGTTAGGAGACATCAAGAGAGTGGTTAGACAGGAAAGTGGCGTGATAAACGAATTCACAAGCTTCAAAGATCAAAATTTAATAAAAAAATATATGGTCTTTCTCATAAAACGGGACTACATTATTAATATAAAAGTCAAGAATATTGAAAATGGTTGAAATCGCCTCTTTTGTAACCTGTTAATTAATTGCTCATTCTTATATTCATAACTGATATTAATCTTGTTTAGTATATTTCTGTTGGTAGTGAGTTACAACTGATAGCGCCGTTTGCATGCTTTCATGGGGTCCGGGATCGATTTTTCGTTGGTCGCCAATGAAAAATTTAAATATTTTAATAATGTGAAATCATCCGATAACTCGGAATTTACCATATTTCACAGTACTTATTTTAAGTGAATGAAGAGCTTTTCCTAAATGATAATCATACAAATTGTATTTTTCCCTCTACAGAAAAGAACCTTAAATAATTTAGTGCCACCAGTTCCATGTACTAAATATTCAAACGTATTCCATCCATGTTTTCAGGCTGGCTTCCGAACCAAATGTCATCAGTCGAGAGTAGAGTGGTGTTGAAATATGATAAGACTTTGTAGTCCATATGACATAGTGACTGATATGACAAAGTAGCTAATATGACACAGTAGCCAATATGACACAGTAACTGATATGACACAGCAGCCGAAAACAAGGTACAAAAAGATCTTCAAATCGTATAGTAATTATGACTGCATAACAGGTTAAACATTTCTTATATAACATGAAGGCATTTTCGGTAACTTGAAAGAATTTACGATGACAAATCAATGATTTTAAACAACGAAATCATTCAGATAAGGTCTCATATAGAGTAATATCATAAGGAAAAGAGTCATAACTCATTAGCGTTCGATACGAAGTCTCATGCTTTGTTCATGATGTCTTAAAGTGATTTAACCATTCACTGAATGTTTAGTACGTTTCATTAACTCTCTACTGTTCCCAAACCGGTTTTCATAGACATTTTAAGAAACAAATATGATCACGAGAACATTAAATGGATAACAATTCAATGCTTCAAATTGTTTTGTAAAGTGAAGAAAGATTGTGAGAACCATAGTCAGGTCAAAGGTTATTTTAAATAATCACTGGTTGGTAAAAGGTGGAGGTTTGATTGGGGTCTCGGGTAGCTTCTACATTACGTAAGTTAAGGTGGGGCCATAGAAGATTTAGTTAAGCCCCCTCTTTATTTTTTATGGCCCTTCCACAGGAGTCTAGGAAAAAATCCCCCGGCGTAAAATATTCCCCGAGGAAAATATCCCCCCGGAAAAAAATCCCACTGGAAAATATCCCCCCGGAAAAAAATCCCACTAGAAAATATCCCCCAGAAGAAATCCCCCGGAAATCATTAAACGAAGAAAGAAAATCCTCAGGTCAAAAATAGAATATGTAATAAATATTTTCATTCATTTTTTCCTAAAAATACCTACAAAAAGAGGAAAGCATGTACTTATAGTATTAAATTACAACAGTTTGAATAAACAAATATAAAAGTTTTAGACTGTAGCAAACTAAAGTTACAAAATCTGAAAATTGTGAATAGGCTGTACAAAACTGAAAGTTTAAATTGTATGTTATGGCCTTATTATAAATGAACTATATTCGTCGTATTTTTCTACAGCATTGTGAAGTCTAATAAAAAAAATCTTGATATTTGCGATTTTTCATATGAGTGTTACCAGCACTAAGTTGCTCTAAGCAAAATTCCTGGAATGATTGTTTTATTACCAAAGACTTTCACGTAGGAGATTCACCCATTTAAAATTAAATTACAGTAAACTATACCTTATGTGATAGTGACATTTAATTAACCATACATACATGTAACATAATATATACACAGTAGAAAGAAACTAGTTAACTATTGAAATATAGAGTGATGGTAGATGATTAAAATTAGCGATATACAGTATAACTATCAATAGAAAAATAAGGCACAAGGATTTTCAAACGATGCCATTCAGTTAATATGTATTACCACTTGAATAAACGATGCAGCAATAAACTAATTTTAACTAAACAATTATTAAACATAAAAAAATTGACGTATAATATTATATCCAAAATTTAACTTATTTAAATATTAACTCTTCTTTACTTCAACACTCGAACGAGTCTATGGCTACAGTGACTATACATCCCATTATTTTGATGTTCTTTTTAGGCATTTAGCTTGAGACTGATGGTCAAGGATTAAAACTAGGGATAGGACACAAAATAGGACACAAATATGTTTTCTGGGGGGATTTTTCCCGTCGGACGATTTTTTCCGTCGGGGGATTTTTTCCTCCGGATGATTTTTTCCGGATGCCCTCCACAGACCTCTTTAGTAGCTTTAATATGACCTCACTACCTGTCTAATATTATGTGTGAACTTAATTTATTTTATTGCTAATATTAACATGAAACTGTTTTATTGAACTCGATCAGTTCAAATATCTACTTTGAATTAGTAGCTTGTTTTACATGATATTGTTATAGAACAGTTGCTTAGTAAGAATAAAGTATTCTTGTAGTATATTACGGTTAAAAAAATAATTAAGTTATTATTAACAACGTCCAGCCAAAGTTTGGCACCATTAGAGGCAGTTTCGTAGAGTTTTGGGTCTGGAAGGCAATCGCAGAAATCATAAATACTGGACTATAGCTCCCTCACCAGCATTGCCAGGTCGGTGATGAAACGTTGCATACACTTTAAGGGCGGTTGAAAGCGTTTCACTCGTGGACACGAGTTCGTTGAAATTTTCTCAGGCGGTGAAGCAGTGATTCATTGCAGTGATGAACTTTGTTTGACGTTGGTGTGGAAGTTGCTCAGCACCATGCCGCCAAACCAACGCTCGCTGTCGTTAGACCAACTCTATAGCAGTACCGCTACAGCAGCACCCGTATTTCGGATTTTCCCCATTTTGTGCTTGTTGACGAGCGCACGAACTCGGAAAAAAATCGAAAACACGGGCGTTGCCATAGCTTTGGCTTAACAGTAGTGAGCATTGGTGTACCGGGAACTCGTAAAAAATTAACAGTGCTCTACTAAAACTTGTGCAACGTATAATTACCGCCTGGGTAAAGCTAGTGAGGCATCGTTCAATTCTGCATTGCCTACCGGAACAAAGAGTCCACGAGCTTACGTGTAGTCTAGCCAAACTTTGACTGGGCATTGTTGGGGCAATAGTTAACTTTGCGAATAGGAAAACTACCGCTCCTCAACGTTCGCAATGTTTTGTGCAGCTTAAGAACTTCGTAGCGTTCATGGAACCTAAGCGGCGGTCGAGCGTATACTGCGTTGCTTCAACGGAGACCAACGTTTGTGAACGGTAACGAGCGACCATGAATTATGTTCACCGCTCAAGGAACGCCCCAACAAAGTTCGGGCGTTGTGACCTAAGCTTAAGAAACTAACCATAGATGGCGCAACAATCTGTGTTACGTACACACGAACGTACAATAAGATTCACCACTCTGACAAAATTTTGTATCAAAATTGATTCGTGCTGCCTCCTGAGGTTTGAAGTTGAATCTAGCCGTAGAAGCAAAACTGCAGCATTTTGCATTAATCTTAATATTATAAAGTGGTGAATCTTATTATAGTAATGCTTTACCTAATTACTTAGAGAACTTCCGTAAAGGCATCACTATTTTTATTATATACTTTTATCTAAACATTTCTAAAATTAGTGAACATTCTAATAATACACAATTAAATATTCTGAATCAATTTTGGACCAGATTTGACTGTATACTACCCCTTTAAGGCACGTCTAAACATTTTTTTCATAGTTTAAGTCAATACGTCTAACATTTCTCATCTCTTTCCTTATATCTTCTATTCATAGACTTTAGCCATGAAGCATTTATTTCATTAATTAAATTTACACAATAAGAAACTGTTAAATATCACACTGGTTTAAAGAAGACAAATAGGATTAGTAAATAGGATTAGTATTAGCCTTTATGGAAGAAGTCATTGATTCACTCAGATCAGAGTTAGTTTTACGCCTTGAAAGTCTGGATTCAAAGTGTACTAAGATTGTGGAGTTAGAAACTACAGTTACTAGTCTCCAAACTAGGGTGGCTGACTTAGAGAGTCAGGTTGCTTGTCTGAAGCATGTTGGTGAGCAGCAAGGTGTCATGCGGGAAACCATTAAGCAACTTGAAAACAAGATCGACGATGCTGATTCCTATGAGAGACGTGACACTGTTATCATCTCAGGATCTTCAATTCCAGTTGCACAGAGGGGTGAAAATTGTATGGACATAAGTGTGAAGTTGTTATTGGAACATGCCAGGATAAAAGTTCCTGTTTCTGATATATCTACTGCACACAGAATCGGCCCTAAACCAGCAAATCAGGAGGTTGACAAGCGAAACCTTCTCGTCAAATTCTGTCGCCGTGAATGTAAAATTAACATAATTAAGTCTTGCCGAAAGATGAAGCCAGCTAATTTCTATGTGAATGAAAGTTTAAGTCCTCTTAGACGTAAAATATTTTACGTCCTTAGAACGGCTAAAAAGCAATCATCTCGCATCATTGAAAGTGTAACTTCAGTTGAAGGAAAGATTTATGTGTGGTTAAAATCTACTAACCCTAATGAAAGATCTAAAAGGGTTGAGGTGAATACAAAGCTGAGCTTAGAACAATTTCTTTTGAAGAAGTTGAACTTGCCTATATCTACATTTCTTTCAAATTGGGATTAGTAATCTTCGACGTTTGACCGGAATATTTTTGAGCTCCTCCCACTTTGAATTCCACGCCTTCTTTATCAAACCTCAATCACAATCTCCACCCTCATTGATGATGCCACGCCTTCACCTATACGCCAAAATAAGTATAACTCCTTCTTTCAGTAAGATACCGCCTTGAATACTAACCTTCTCTCTCAGATTGACTATACAAGTGACTTGGGCGAATTGATTGATGCTGACAGTGATTTATCAGTTCTTGATAGTTTACTGCGATCTATGTATCAACACAGCCAATCGCCTTATTATACGATTAATTCATTTAATCTTGGTTTTGGAAGAGATCCTGGATTGTGTATATTAAATTACAATATCCGTAGCTTCATTAAAAACTCTATCAATCTTGAAAGCCTCCTTGACGCTATGGATGCTAGGCCATCTGTTATAGTGCTTACGGAAACATTCTTCGATTGCTGCAACGCCGCACTGTTTAAAATGGATAAATATCGCCATGTATCCTCTAACAATCCAGCCGAGCGAAATGGGGGTGTATCTCTTTTTGTGAGCACAGATATAAAGTTTAAATCTGTCGGTCCCCTTTCAACGTTCACTCGAAATATGGAGATTTGCAGTGTGGAGCTTCAGCTGGCTGTAGGTCCTGTGGTGGTTGTTGCAGTTTATCGTCTTCATGGTGGGAGCGTTGAGGAGTTCAATTGTGAACTAGAGGCGGCATTGCAGTCCCCGTGTATTATCAATAGGATGGTCTACGTCGTTGGTGACTTTAATATAGACTTGCTGAAGCCTGGAGACAATCACACCAACAACTTTTTATCGACGATGCAGTCTCATAGTTATGTGCCACTGATTACTAAACCTTCTCGGTTTCCACCTGGTAACACCCCAGGTTCTCCTGCACTACTCGATCATGTTTGGACAAACAATCTGGGCACTCATGCAGCGGGACTTCTCACGTTCGACGTGTTAGACCATCTACCTTCTTTTATATTTTTGCCAGCTGCTGATACTTGTGAGGATGATTCTGTGGTAAACATCAAATTTAGAGTGAAAAATGATGTTAATGTGCAATCTTTTAAATATCAATTGTCTGTAGTACCGTGGAAAGAACTATTGTCTAGTTGTGATGTTGATGTTGCAGCTCGTGTTTTCACAGATAGGGTTAATTCCATTTATTGTTCATGTTTCCCGATTAGATATAAACAGGTTACTACTAAGAGATTAAAAAAACCGTGGTTAAGTGACGAAATACTGAGTGATATTAAGATCAAGTCATTGAATTTTAAAATGTTAAAATTGGGTTTGATTTCTGCTCATCAAAATAATATGTTTAAGAATAGGTTAACCAATAAAATCCGAAGAGCTAAATCTGTGTATTATAGGGAGAAATTTTGTAGTGCTAAAAATTCTATCAGCGAAACTTGGACTGTTATAAATGAAGTTACGGGACGAAATTTCAGAAATTGTAACTCTATTGATGAAATAACTGTTAATAATGTAACATCAACTGATCCCACTGAAATAGCCAATAAGTTCAATGAATATTTCGGAAATGTGGCGGTTGACTTGGAGAGGAAAATTCCTGCTAGCAATTGCCATCCAAACAGTTTTATTAAGTTTAACATATGTAACTCATTTTTCATGTATCCAACAGACCAATCGGAATGTCTAAATGTAATTAGGTCGCTCAAAAATACTAAGTGTGATGAGGATGAAATTTCTGTTGATATTTTGAAGCTTGTAGGTGATATTTTAGCTTACCCACTCAGTCTTCTCATCAATAACTCTTTTCAACAGGGAACTTTCCCATCTATTTTTAAAGTAGCTACTATAGTACCAATTCATAAAAAGGGTTGCAAATCGCAAATGTCAAATTATCGTCCTATTTCAATTTTACCCTTGTACAGTAAAATAGTCGAAAAGATTGTTGCAGTGAGACTACTAAAGTATATTAGTAAATATTCCATTTTAGACACGTCTCAGTTTGGGTTCCAAAAAGGGAAGTGTACTGTGGATGCTCTTGTTAAGTTCTCTGAATATGTATATGGTAGTTTAGACAAGAAGAACCATGCATTATCCGTCTTTGTTGATTTTTCCAAGGCGTTTGACACTGTGCAGCACAAGATTCTGCTAGATAAGTTGTATATTTATGGTATTCGAGGTATTAGCAATCTTTGGTTTGGAAGTTATCTAGAGAATAGGCTTCATAGTGTAAGAATAGGGACTTTCAAGTCTAATTTTAAACTAACAAATATATCCGTACCGCAAGGTTCTGTTTTGGGTCCACTTCTGTATCTTTTGTATGTAAATGATATGAAAAATTCCCTTCAAAATTCTTCAGATGTTGTGCTATTTGCTGATGACACCACAATATTGATTCAAGATAGGGACTATTCTAGCCTAACTCAGCGAACTAATAGTGAACTAAATAATTTCTTTAATTGGGCCAAATCCAATAGACTATCTATTAATCTTGATAAAACAGAACCAATGCTTTTCACTAATAGATTAAACCAAATAAATCCTTCAGAAAAAATTGTTATGTATGGAAAGATTTATAATCCTGTTGATGAGACTAGGTTTCTTGGCATACGAATTGATCCCAATATGAATTTTAAATTGCACATTATTCATGTATGTAGTAAAATATCAAAAAGTATAGGTGTTCTGTATCGTGTTGGGCGGTATGCTGATGAAGATGTTTTAATTTCTCTTTATTATTCATTTGTATATCCATATCTAATATACTGTAACATCATCTGGGGAAGCACTTATAATGTCCATTTAGAGCAACTTGTCATTTTACAAAAACGTGTCATTAGAATCATAACAAGTAGTTCATATCTCTCTCACACTGACCCCTTATTCTTTAGAACTAAAATATTAAAAGTTCATGATTTGCATAATTTTCTGTTAGCTGTTCACATGTTCAAATGTATAAATGGTAGTGGAGATGTCATAATGTCTAATCATACTCACAACACTCGAAATCGTGACCTTCCTCATAGTTCTTTCCATAGACTCACTGTCACGCAGCACGCAGTGTCTTTCACCGCACCAGCAGTCTGGCGGACTCTTCCACTTCATGTTCGCAATAGCCATACATTGTCTTCCTTCAAAAAATCCTGTAAAAATTATCTCATTTCGCAGTATCAACACTAGAAATGTATGTCCTTTGCCATATATGGAACTTGGTATCCGTTTGTGGAACTTTAAATGGCCATAGTATACTTTCTACTCTTTTTGTATTTTTAATAGCGTGTTTGATGGTTTTTTTTCTTTAATCCTCTCATTTCTTGGTTATTTAATAAAATTGGGTGACTTTGTTCATAGGACCACTTTCCCTTCTGACTGCTTCTTTCAGTCCCTTGTTCTTAATGTCTTTCTCTCTTTAATCCTTGCTTTTCTTGGTATGTTTAATGTTAAGATTGGGTGACTTTATTTGTGAAGCTACTTTCTTTTCCGGCTGCTGCTTCCAGTCCCTTGTACATGGTTTCCTTTTAGCGTTAGCGATGTTGCCTTTGGTTAGAAGCTGACGTTAGACTTCTTGCTGGAATGGGGATATATTTTGAATTGTATGTAATTTTTTTTTATGTCGTGATAATCCATATTTTCTTTTTTGTATTAGGAGTGTAGTTTATATAGTTGGTTTTAATGTCATGTTATCGTTTGCTTGAAAAGTTTGCTGCTCTACAGCAGTAACACTTAGAACAAGCTTGATACAGAAAATTATATATTTTTAATGTATTCTCATTTGTATTTTTTATTTGTATCAATAAAGATTATTATTATTATTATTATTATAACACACAAACTGTGATTTTTTTTTTCAACCTAGCTTCAATCTCACTATTTTAGATAATGATAATACTTTATCATTATCATTCAATGATTTTCTATGTATGTATTGACTCCTATACATATAATGAAGTAAGTTTTGTATAGTGACCTAGTTGTAGTTTATTTTAGAGGAGTTAAAATGTAATCGATCTGAGTGACAAATTTGTAAGATTTTTAATAGTAGGATATTATAAAGCCATGATTTGTGTGAAATTCACATCAGGCGGTGACTCTTCCATCTGATAGTACAACAGAATGTAAGAAAAGTACTATCATTTACCATGTTTTTATATTATCAATTTCTATCACCTTGATCGACTGACAGAAAGAGGAATCACTTCGAAAATGATTTTAAATTTACTTCAAATCATTTTTAGCTTACTTATCTTAACAAATGTAAGCATTTCGATGAAAAGGAAGATTTACGTCTACAAAGACATAACGATTTCAGAGACTGACATTGCTATCTCTACGCTCTCCTCGAGAAAATGTGAGTAGTCACTTATTTTACCGAAACTTTAACAAATTTAAGAGTTTTTAAACACTTATTAGTAATGCTACTATAAATATATGATTAAGTTTCACGTTTATTCCTAGGTGCGTGTTTGCAAAACTGTGATTTGTCTTCTGAATGTACGGGAGTGGCCATTGAAGACACTGGAGACCAGTTGTTCAACTGCTCTTTCACTGAAAAACTTCTGAAAAAGAGGAACCTAGTGGATGCACCTGGAAAACTAGTGATGACTTACTTTCTACGTGAGGAATTTGGCTGTTTTGTCGTGAATATCTATTTATCAACCGATTGAAGTATCTTATATCTAATTTCAATACACTTTTCTAATTAAGACAATATTTGACGTGACGTGTTGTTGACGAATAAAGTGCTTCAAAATTTAAATATTGTTGAAATAGTTATTTAATAATATTGAAGGATCATTGACTTCTTATCACTAAGTTCAAATAGGATAATTATTGCATCTGGGTGTTCAGTTTTAGATGACTTACTTTTTTCAGACACGACTTCTTGATCATTCTTCTTAATCAACTTCCTATATAGACGATAGTTTCATGATGGCGATTTGACGTTACTTTTATTATATTCACTATAACACTGGTTACAGTTGTCAGGCTATCTATATTTACATAAGTATTTCTATTAGGTAAAATAATATAACAGGGTTCATTAAAAGATGTGGGGAGTAAACATCTTTATTCCGTTATCTTACGTTACAGCGTCTGACATACAACATTAGAGTAATAGAGAATGGATAGAATAGGAACCTTATCATTAGACATGATTAGGGTCCAATGGGAGAGTGTTTGGTACACATGATAATTACCAACTGAACTCTGTGAGTGGAGCGTTTGCTATATAACGTATAATGCATACAGGCTGTTACTGCAGGTCCGTACACAGACACGGGGGACACGACCTCAGAAAGATCTTTCAACCAGCAGCAACTTGGGTTTGAATTCCACTCTTTTTATAGCTACAGTTTCTATCAATTACATTTCGTAGGCCTAATTAGGAAAAGGTATCACATAATAAGATTCATGTCCTAGTTGGTCGCAGGTAAATATTTGAGACTGTTATCCTATTTCTAGTACAGTTAAATACTTTAACTAAATAATTTATATATATATATCTGATATATATATAACCGATATATATCTTAAAACATGTCTCATTTACTTAGAGACTAAGATTTTAATATACTATATAACAGTTCATTAATATCTTAAAAAGCGTTCTTTAGCAATAGGTCTGTCCTAAGGTGTTCTGTTATTTAAGCGAGAGCAGGTAATAAAACCCGGTCTCCCATGAAGTGTCCTAAAATATGTAACAATAATATAACATTTATATTTTTAAATTGAAAAAAATTGGTAACAATTTCAGGTTACATTACTAATCTAAATCTGAGATCACTTTAATTAATTATATAATTTGGTTTTAATATAATGAAATTTAGTAATCCTATAAAACGCAACCAAATTTGTTTATCAATAAATAGCATCCTTATAATAAAATGAAATATATATAAATCTCCATTTCAACTATAAAATAATGTGCTATTATTTTATGTATTATTTTGTTTATTTGAGCTATTATTCGTACAGAAAGATTATTATATCTACTTAGCAAATCAAACCTTTTATTTCAAAATATATGTCTAGTTACCTGTATTAGTTAATACATGAAAATATCATTTAACTATTCATTTTAAATATCCTGTTTTTAGTATATTAAAAAGTACTAAAAATACATTTTTACAGGACCTTTCTGTCTGCCACCAAGACTCTACGTCGGCAACTCTTGCGTAGAGTTCATCCACGATGCTTCCGTAGCTCGTGATTGTCCAAAGGGAATGGTGCTCTACTATCCTGAACAATATGATGAACTGCAGCTGATGTCTGACTACATTAAATCAAAAGGTAACTAATTAAGCTATATTCGATATTGCATTGCTACAATTAGAAGTACTCATGCCTCTTTCAGTCTCTTATATTCTCTAATATTCGTGTTCATATGAGAACTTAGGGTGATGTGAGTAAATTGCAGCTGATTTTGGATCTATTAAGTACGAACAGTATATTAATATTAGTATGTACTTTCATTATGCCCAGTACAAATAATCAAAGACTTATCGAACTTATAAAAACTATTTAATTTTCGTGTTGTCATGCAGTTAACTACATTCAAATAGATCCAATTTGTTACATCTTTAGAATTTATACTTATTATCACAACCAAATATTGTAGAAGTGTTTGATAAACATCATGAGACGTTAAACATGTTTGATGATAATCGAGAATTTAATTTAATGAGCAACCTATTTTGAGCAATCAAAAATAATAGTAATTTGTCAATCGAGTGCTCATTAATTTCATTAACGGAATATTTTAATAGTCAATCAGCTGAAACCATTCATAGAATAATACATTGGGTATAAATGAACTTAAAGGGAGGGTAAAAGTACTTCAAATTCACGTTTAATTAAGTTATGACGTAATTGAATTTAATGTGCAATATATGTGGAGACCTAATTTCCTTAATTTTAATGTTTATTTCTAGTTAGTTCTTCAATAGTGCACTCGTGCCATCAAAAAAAAACGGAATTTTTATTTTACCAATTATATGGATTTTTTTTAACTGGGTCAGCTTTAATTCGAATATAATCAACTGAGTGGAATTTGATTTAATTTAGTTACTCATAGCATAATAATTCTTTTATTCTTACAGCTATTGAGAGATTCGTGGTCGGGTTGACTTACATTGATGGTACTTGGACATGGTCTAATGGAGACACTCACACCAGTGAACAAGGTTTATGGAACCCAGGAGAACCAAATTATTTAGAATTTGAAAAATGTGTGGTTCTCATTATTGTAAATGGAACACCCAAATTTCAAAATATTGGATGCAATCGAAAAGAGAAATTTGTCTGCAAAAATCCAATTTAGACATCGACATTTCAGAAAAAGGATAGCGAATTATAAAATAATCGGGGTACGATAAAAGTGCTTACACGAACAATTGGCTGACAGAATTAGAAATTTTGCAAAGTCAGATTGATTCATTACCCAAGTTAACGTCCACATTCCGAGTACTGTGAGTGTTCGTTAATAATTTGATTTACTATCAGTGTGTAGATTGGATCTATGAAAAAAATGTCTACTCTTTCAATATTAGTTTTAGAGTTCTTTTGGAATAATATTTAAAGATTTTTATTATAATGACAATTTGAATTCTCATTTTTACTGCCTATTTTAATTTTAGGTAATATATTTAATATACTTAAACAAAGTTACAGTAATTGAACCTCTGTTACATCATTTAAAGTTCTGATACTTCATCAGAAGTTCCAGTACATCATTAAAAATTGATTTACACCATTTAAGGTTCTGGTACACTATATAATGCTATGGTACACTATATAATGTTATGGTACACTATATAATGTTTTGGTACACTATATAATGTTATGGTACACTATATATTTTTCTGGTACACTATATAATGTTATGGTAAACTATATAATGTTATGGTACACTATATATTGTTATGGTACACTATATGAAGGGCCACAAGCCAAAGTCTCTTAACCGCAAATATCGGGTTGCTCAAGGTAAAGTCTCTTAAGCGCTTAGCACCAGTGAAAACGGTTACAATGTTGATGTGCTAAGCGCTTAACACTCACGTAAAACGGTTGAAGTTGGCGGCAAACAAGAGTCTCATAACCGCATCTCATTGCATAGAAAACGAAGCGCAGGCATAGAAAACGAAGTATATATATAGCTAATTATTGCAATGTTATTTATGGGAGTGTATATATACAATAATTATGGATAATGAATTGTAATAACTATTCATGTAATAAAAAAGTATAGGTTTAGTCCGGAAAGAATGATTCATTCGATGAAAAGTACGTAAATTGAATCAGGAATATCAATAAACCATTAGGTATAAAAAATAATATTTTTATTAATTTTAAAACTACCTATGTATTTATTGATAAACTCATTCAGTTCCTTGAAATATATTTGGAGTAGATACAGATTATGCTGTGAATCTGAATATAGTATAAAACACTTAGCCGAACTATTTCTCAAACAATTAAATCTGTTTGAAGATACTGGAATCTACAAACAGTTTTTATAAAGGGTTTGAAACTGTATACCAATCATTACGCTTAGCTTTTGTTTCTCAACCCTTTATTACCGCCTAATTCGGCACGAATTTCAAGACCATTCTATTGTGCTTTAGATCTGTTACAATGTAGCTACAGATTTGAAATTAGAAATACCTATACCTAGTTTAAATTGTAAATCTAGGTCCAAAAACTCATTATTAACATTGAGAATCCGCTCGAAATATGTTTGTATAACAAAATCTCTTCATCAGGTAAGTCGTCACTCGTCTCTTGATATTTTGAGTTTGAAAATGTACCTGGGCTAAGCCAATCTACCTAATTAGGTAGCAAGATTGGTAGTTTAATTTGTTTTATATCCTGAAGTATCACTTAGCTATGGCTTATAAGCTAAAATTACAAAATAGTAGGTAGCTATTACCTAGGTATGTCATGTTTCAGAGGCTGGAGAATTGTAGGTACCTAAGCCAATTTTAGAGCCAAAAAATTAAACAAAAATTCCGAGCTAGGTAAGCCAATTTAGCTTATTTTGTAGATTTCAAGCCAAAATTAACATAGGAACATAAGAAATAATTTAAAATTGTATGCCAATTAGGTACCTAGGTATACCTACTTATCTGAGTAGGTATTGACCTTTTGAAATCTAAGACAATTATATAGTTGGCTTTAACTGACATACCTACCTACTCTTAAACATGGCTAGTATGTACTATGTAGGTTACCTGCCTCTCTGATCTCTCTAGCAGACTAGACTCTAGTTAAGTTGAGAGATACTAGTTCAGTAGGACCCAGTTACCAGTCTGTTACCATGTTTCAGAGGCTGGAAAATTGTAAGCCAATTTTTGAGCCAAAATTTAATAAAAAATATGAACCAAGCCAATTTGGCTCATTTTTTGAAGATTTCAAGCCAAAATTAACATGGGAAAAAAGGAATTAATTCAAAATTTAAAGCCAATTAGATATATCTGAGATTTGACCATTTCAAATATAAGCTAATTAATTGGCTTTAACTGACATGCTCTTATACATGGAGTCTGTATTTCATGGTAAATTCCTCTGACATGTCGGTGGAAGACTGAAGTTTTCTAGCCAGTCTGCAGAATATGGAACATTTTTCCAAGACTCTCTGGCCTCTGCGGGAGTTTTTGATTAAATTTTAGAAATTGGAGATCTCTGCAGGAGATCCTGAATTAATTCCTATGTTACCATTAATTTAGCTGCGGGAGATTTTGAATTAATTCCTATGTTACCATTAATTTAGCTGCGGGAGATTCTGAATCTGCTACTGAGAGTCAGAGAGTAACTGACTCTCGAATTAAAATCTCTGCGGGAGAAGAGACACATTCTGCGGACTGGTTTTCTAGCAAAGTTGGTGGATTTTTAGCTATTTATTCCTATATCTTTAATTTTCGGTGGGAAAATGTGTAAAATCACTAAAATGTTGGTGGATCAGCCAAATTACTGGAAATTTATGGTCGATTTTTTCAGCTTTTTCAAAAAGTCAGTGGAATTTTGTGGACCAAATACAGACTTGAGACTAGCCGGGCCAGTTAATAAACTTTTATATAAACCCCAGCCCCAGGTACTAACTACCTTGTGGCTCACTGACTAGTACCTATTAAAACTTATGTCTATCCATGATAATATTTCAAAAGATAAAAATCAGATACCTATTCCTAATTGGCTTAAAATTATGAACTAATTCCTATGTTCCAACTTCCAATGTTAATTTTTGGCTTGAAATCTTCAAAAAAAGAAAAATGAGCCAAATTGGCTTACAATTTACCAGCCTCTGAAATATGGATGATTTGGATGTCCATTCTTGCTATTTTATTTGTGGGTTAATGACAATTATTTTGAGCAAATTAAGAACTTCGGGCCTTCATTGCAAATGTAGATATCAATCTGTATTTGGTGCACAAAATTCCACTGACTTTTTCTAAAAGTTGAAAAAAATACACCAACAATTACACCAAGATTAATGGTTACATAGTTAGGAATACAGAGCAGCAAGAGCTAGAAATCCACCAACTTAGCTAGAATTTTATTTTCAAAGAGGGCAAAATTCCACCGACATGTCGGCAGAATTTACCATAAAATGCAGTCTGGTTCAGGCAGTAGAGTCATTTCTCCTAGTTATTCTTGCCTCTGGGTAGTCCTACAATTAGTACGATCATACAATGTTTTTTAGGATAGAATTTATGACAATTTGAGCCTAGCTCAGGCTAGCTTAAGACCATAGTAAAATAGTATATCTCTTTTTTTAATAAACTCTCAATTTGTCTCTCCATTTCTCTTCAAAAATCACCAAATTTCTCTCCAAAATCACCAAATTATCATTAAATCTCCCCAAAATAACATTTTAATGTAGTGTAGCATAAGCGAAAATTAGATATTTCTCTCCATTTGCAATTGAAGGGCTCAAAATATCTAAGTCTGGCACAAACTCGCCATTAAAATGGCGAGTTTGGACATGCTTTATTACCTGGAGGCTGGAGTCTTAAATCTTGAAGGGACAAGTAGGTAGAGAGTTTATGAGAATTACTATTTTATCTGGAGCTGCAGTTAGTGGAGTAGGTAGGACCTAGTATGAGTGTATGAGTAACCAGTCTGTAAAGTGTGGTAAATCTGTCTCAAAGATTTTCAAATCTGTCTCCAAAATGACCAGACTTTTGCAAAATGTCTCCAATAAAAACATAAATACATGTAAACATTGGAATTGATTAGGAAAATTAATTATTTTCCCTCAAAATTCGTCTCCAAAGGTCTTCGGGGATATGAATGCGCTTTGCAGACTGGATGACTCAGGATGAGTAGTATCCAATTATCTGTTTCTTGTTTCATTATTAAATATTCATAGTGTAGCTAAATTATATAGGTAGGTTTCTAGGCACTATCTGTAATTTTGTAAAAACAACTTGGTATTATAAATTTAATATATGTACCTAATACAGCTAATATCAATATCTAAGCAGAGTTAAGGCTGTTATTTATAACTCAAAAATTTCAGATATCCTAGCCCATTCTGCATAATGTAGCTTCTTTCAGTGACTTCAGGGTCTCCTGTCTTTCAGATATTTTAATTTGATGTGAAGTTGAGCTCATGCTATTAAGCTCAGCTTATCAGCAGATTCCCAGTCAGTTAGCAGAAAATGGGACATTTTTAAGATTTTCTGAAATTCTGTGTGAACAATCTCTAATTTTCTACTATATTTACATGTAGTTTACGGAGAACAGAAGCCTAAATAGAGGATTTATTTTTGAACACTTTATAGTTCTCTAATGGCCTGTCTTGGCAGATTCCCAGACTGTACGAACTGGTAAACTGTTCTCCAAGAAATCTTTACCTCTTATTTTGCTATTTGTTCTCGACTTAATAATGTAAAATAGTAAAATACATGTAGCTAAATATAATTAGTATAGGGGGATATGATTATTAATTCATATTAAGGATTGTTGTCACAGGAAATGTTGAGAATGTCCTATATTTTGCAGACTGAGATGGGGCAGAATCTATCAACTTATTACCATAATATCATTGGGTCTTTTCTCCAGCCTTTGAAGAATAGTTAAGACTGATGGGCATTAGCTAAAATTGATTACTTACTACATAGCCCAAGAGTATGATAGCATGTAAATTTTTTAACATTTTCTGTACTTACAATGTTTAATTTTCTTATATTTACATGTATTTTACAATTTACTTGAGAACAGAAAGCAAACTAGAGGATTTCTTGAACACTTTACCAGTTCGTGCAGTGTAGCCAAAGGATACTAGTTATTATTTACTTTAAGTTTCAACCTAGCTACTTACCTAGTCACTTTTTTGTTTCTTTCACAGTTAAATATAGTTTTTCCCCTTTGAAAATAATATTCCAGCAACGTCGGTGGATTTCTAGCTATTAATTCTTTATGCTTACTATTAATGCTTATGTTTATCATTAATTAATGTTTACTATTAATTAAATTGCAAATAAGCTATTGGATTTTTTTTAGCTTTTTGAAAATGCAAGTGGGTTCTTGTGGACCAATTACATACTGGGTTATGTCCAAAAGTTTGTGGGTTATATTGATAATTCAACATTTAATTTCAAATATTTATTTGTGCTAAAAATTTGAACTAAATTCTTCTAAGCAAATATTGCTATAAATAATAGTTTGAAACCACTATCAAAAATTATTTAGACCAACAAATTAATTTTACAAACTAAATACTCTTTATTATGAAGTTTCCATTAATTTAATTTTATTAAAATATTAAGCTTAGAGTAGCTACACCCTAAAATGAAAATACTTGAGTACAAAAAATAAAATTAACCTAATTGGGAGAATTAACACTCCAAACTATTGATTATTGACTGTTATTTGTATGTATTAGGTAAATTATTATTTTAATTGTAAAATCTAGATTACAGTGATTAGTTTAATAATGATATTCTTTGTTAAGTAGAACATACCTATGTAGTATGTTGTTGAAGTATTGGCTACTAGAAAATAATCTATGGTGCTGTTTGTCAGTGTCTTGCAAAAAGTTCAAAATACAATAAAATATGGCTGGTAATAGCTACCAGCCTAACAATGCTCACACCACTGCATAACAGCTTACCTAGGCAAATAGGCAGTATTTGCTCCACAGATAGAAATATTTAAATTGGGAATGGAATGTTGAGGCCCACTTTTGAAAATTAGGATTTTACTGATGAATTGATTACCTAACTCCGAAGTTTTGCAGATTTCAAATATTAAGATTGAATTGATGCAAATTTTATAAAACGAAGTATTTATCCTCCAAAATTCATTTGTTGGTCAGCAGAATTTTTCAAAGTGGGTCATGGCTTGTAACTTGTTGTCAAATCTTGATGAGTAATGAGTAAAATTTGAAAATGGGTTTCATTTCTTTCGTGCCACCCAGTATATTACAGATTTTTAAAATAATTTTTTATTTGGTGTATCAAATATTGATGAGATTATACATAGCATACTTTATAAGTTTGGGTGAGATAAGAATGATGAGTTTAGGTATCTTAACATGCTTACAGTAAAACCTATATGTTAGTTAAATAGCCAATTTAATTTGGATAGAACTGGAGTACCAAACTTCGATCCATATACTAATTGAAGTATAATTATGAGCAAAATGCTTAATAAGTCCAGTATTTTCATTTTCAAAAATATATATATTTGAAATCGCTAAAGAATTTCTCTCCATTCTAACATTGAAATGAATTTGAAAATCCTCAGCTAAAGAGTTAATTTGTAGATTCATGTACATAATAACAGTCTTACCTATTGAGAGCATCAAAGCAAGTAAAGTAGCTACTTATAATTCCAATTTAATCATTTTTCACTAAATCCTATCATCGTCTAGGGTATTCTACTATTCCATCTCACTTTCCTGCAAACTTTGATCTAACATAAGAACCAATTCAGGAAGAAGCTCCATACTTATACCATCCTAAGATATCATTTCGATAATGATGTGTACCTATTTTCAATCTTGTATCTCTGATGGTTAATCATTTAACAGCATACATTTACTAAGAATTAGGGTAATTGCATCGCACTTGTGGGGTAAATAATCGCAGTGATATTATTCCGACGCTAAATTTAATAAGTTATTGTCTATAAATGTGTGATTGGTTTATCTGTCTAAAGATAGTGATTTCATTCAAACTTGCAAATATTTTGCATTGGCTACTGTTATCAAAAAAAGTTGTTTTTAAATTTCAACTATGAATTAAAATATTTGGAAAATGAAATAGAAAATATGACTACTAAACAATTATTTAGCTTATATTCATAAACTTGAAACTCCTTTTTTGTTTTTTGGTTATGGCGGCAATGGGCCATAATGATACGATTTTTAGTGTAGCTACTTATTGGTAGTCAAGTTATTGGTATAAAAATATTCTGAAAAGCTACTCATTTTTGGCTTAAGAATAGGACAGTTGATAATAAAGGTCAACTTAGAGAACAAAAACTTTGAAACCATTTAAAGAAGGAATCTTATGATTATGCAACCTGTTGAAAATATTTTAAATTTTATGTATTGATAATTAAATACAGTAGCTATAATTTATCAATATGCTGTGTGTTGTGTGTCATGAACAGTTAAATTTTCTGATCAGTAATATGATTAACAAAATTTCTAAACAATTGTTCCTTTCAGATAAATCTATCAAGACTTGGGGAAGGACATCTCCTGATACTTCACCCTTGGATAACTTGTAGTGTCATCTTGATTTGCTATGTGAGTAGACTTTTCACTGTATATATATGTTGAAGGTAGCTATAGATAATTAAAGTACCATAACTACATAATAATGTGTCTGAAGTTGGCTAATTGATATTAACAATGATTTTTCTCCTAAAAATGTTCAAAAATTGAATATTTTGAATCATATTTTTTTAATCTCTTTGAATGAGAATTTTGTGTTTAATATTTATCAAATGATTGCAGCTAAGTTATCTCACAAATAAATTATGAACATTTTTTTGTAAATCGAGTCAAATCTAATTATCTAACCAATGTCATAAAATGTTATTCTATTGCCAAAGAAGTTCTATTTTGTCATTACAATTAATCTAAATATAGCAAAGAAAGTTCTTAATTATCTTGATAAAAGTGAAGATGGAAAACAATATCTAGCTACTGGGAAATGTGTAGCGAGTTTAAACTCGGTAGCTAATTTGATGCGAAAATTAATATTCAGTATAAAGTACCATCCTCTTTTCATCCAAATAATCTTAAAAATATAATATTTTCATTTGAACAACTGATCTGTTTTTTTTTAATTTTTTATTATGCACAACAGCTTGCTGTTCTAAAGTAAACAGTTTAGTGATGGGAAAGAATAAATAAATAATGAAGTAGACTATTATGAACTCGAGCATTTAGCTTATGCTTATCACAATATACTTAGTTGAATATAGCTTGTTAAAAATGTATTTGCATTCACTGTAAATAGAAAAATATTTACATTCAAGCACAGGAAGGTGACAACAAAACCAAGAGCCTTTTGTAGCTTTTCACTCAATACTCACCCAATCTATCTTAAAATGATTTTTATATTTTTATATAACAGAGCAGAACAAATCTATTTTAAAGATTGTATTAGAATTATATCACAAACTTAATCAGAGAGCTCCCTTGCAAATTTTTTAAAAGATAAAATTATGTAAGATCACCACAGTTAGGTAACTGTTATCCAAATATTTTTTTCTGAACTGAATTTGCTACTTTCTAATGCATCTAACTTTTTAATTTTATGACCTTTTAATGAATGAATTTTATTTAACAGGTGTGCAACTGTCCCAGGATTGCTCTGATATGCCTTCAAACATCAGTTATGCCACTGCATACATACATGTGTAGTTTGAGTAGATGCTCCTAATTGTAAGTCATCATCATATTGATCTCATGTAGATGTAATTTAAAGTTAATTGTTTAATGAGTTATATATATGATTAACTAATTCTAAAGCGATTGGTCCAAGATCATGCTTTGGTAACAAATGAGCTTATTAAATAACATTAGCTGTATTCTCTAATATTGAATATAAAATTAGAAGTATTTAAAATTTTAAAGTAAGTTCTCAAATTTAAATAAATATGCTATATGCATTAGCAATATCAAAAATACAATAAATATCTATCTAATTTATTGCATTCAAATAGCTATATAATTGATCAAAAAAATGTAACTAGCTGCTATTTATAACTAGCTATCGGAATTTTACAACAAATATAGAATCTTAATAGCATGTTTTTTATTTTTTGTATCATTATTAAATTATCAATATTGCATCCATACTCATTTTTAGGTACCTCTTCAATTGACCCCAAGAGCTCCGTCTTGAAGCTGTCGATGGTTAATGGAAGAAAAAGGGAGATGCCTCGCTTAGGTTCCAAAGTGTTTTGGATTTCTATGTTTATCATTTTTTAACGCTACTTTCAGTTTTAGAGAATAGCGCTAGGGTTATGATCTTCAATTACGATGTTAAATTTTTTAGGTAGACTTCGATTAGTATCACATTTTCGTTTCCTTTTCCATCCATATGTACAGCCACCGGTGCTTGTGTCCCTTTCAGTCACATTTCTTGGTGTGAAACTTTATTACTTCTATGAAACAAGCTTTTCTGCATCCAGTGCATTGTCACTAGACTGGTGATAGGTAACATTGTTAATGGAGCCACTTTATTTTCTGAATGTTTCTCAGAGTCGAAGCAGACGTTAAATCTTCCTATTAAAAATAATAAAGCTGATTATTAAATGATGATAAATTTCTAGCTCTGTCAATCTGTCTTTTTCTCCTTAAAAATTAACTATGATCATTTGATTATATTAAGCTGCCAGAGGTTCTATTCTGAAACTGTCTGTGGTGAATGGAAGAGAAGGGGGGTGCCTTCCATTTGGACCCAAACTGTTGTAATGTGGTTTATAGATTGTTTTTCATATTTTAACGCTACTTGCAGTTTTAGAGGATAGAGCTAGGGTTATGCTCTTCAACTACGAGGTCTTATATTTTGTGTTAGGTAGTCTCGTAGGCTTCATTTACTATCACCTCTTCATTTTCCTCTTAGATTTTGTGTTTGGTAGGCTCGTAGGCTTCATTTACTATCACCTCTTCTATCCGTGAGTGCAGTTACCGGTGCTTGTGTCTTTCATCACATTCCTTTGTAAGTGACGGAGGAGCTTTTTTGCATCCATAATCTTTGTAATAACAGTTGTTTGTATCACAGATCATGTAACCACTTTCCTTCTCCACTTATGTTTCCAGTCCTTTGTATTTAATTTTCTTTTGACTTTAGTGATATAGCATTTTGTTCCGAAACAGACGTTAAATCCCCTACTAATATAAATTTATTACTTTGATTGGTGTCTCTTCAGCACAATACTAGTCTAGTTGTTAACAGTTAACTTATGGTATTACTCTTAATTTACATTTTTCATTATTTAGAGTAGCTACATACAGTATTGATAATTAGAAGTACAGCATCAATTATTTAGATCATCTTACCTTCGTGTATTTGGTTCGTAATTGTAAGTATATATTCTATTTTTTTTTTTCATTTGGAATGTTCTCATGCAAAACTCCATTATTTGTATTATTTTCCTTCATGAAATTTAAAATATATTAATTATAGTTGTGAAATCTTCATCTGTATTGTCGATACTAATAAAAGTAATATCTGTATGAATACCGCCAGATTTATTTCTTCTATTATTACATAATATTATAGAAGTAAGGTCTATGATCATCATTCTGCAAACCGCATACAATTAGACTCAGTATATTTATATTATTTGGTTATTATGTTTTTGATACTCTGTGAGCAACAATAGAGTGAATCACTAACCTGACGCTGAGAAAGAAGATTGTACCCCCTTGTTTTGTTTTTAAATTTATGAACAAACAATAAGTTTTCGGCTTTTGTTTAATTAAGATATAACTTGTTTCCTAATGTATATAAACGTTCCTATAATAAGTTTATCCAATTGCATACCTTTACACGAATAATAAATGGTTATAGTATGCCTAGTTGACAATCAAAACAAATGGTGTTCATTCTTTTTCTTCAGACCTAAAATTAGTAAGTGAAGTAAAATAGGTAAAAAAAAAATAGGTATTGTTTTTACAATAGTTTTTATTGTAAAAATAACAAAAATATGCTATCAAATTCCATGCGGTTTGCAGCAAGATGATGAGAAGCATCAGCTTCATTGATTAAAGCAATAAAAAGATTTGCTTGGAGGGAAAGTGTCCGCAGGATGTTAAATTCCCAAATCACTGTTTTTGTTATTTACCAATCTGTAGTTTACCCATACCAATCCTAAAATATATACATTACAATTACTAAAGTTTATTTTTGGAAATGTGAAATTTGTCCACTGTTAAATAATCAATACAAATACAGTTTTTTTGCTGTGCAGTACAGATAATTTGTGAGTGTTATTGTTTTGAAGTTATTTGTAAATTACTAAAGCAAATGACTAGATTGGAACCGACTACTATAGATTAAAAAATATATTTATGTTCACTACCATCATTCTACTAAACATTTAATTCAACTAACCTCTTCTGATATTGTGTGATTGAAAGTATAATGCAATGTTAACAATTATTTAAATATATTACTTTATTAAAAACAAGATAATTAAAGACTTGCATATTGAGCAACAGAGAATGAAAATGTAATTTAAAGTTTAGTCAAATAAAGATGTTAAGAAGTGCATATAAATTAATTAGCAGCTTAAAGATACAGCTTTCGTGAAATCGAAATTAAAATGAACTGCTATAATTTACTACATCATGTCAACTTAAATTACGTGATTTATATTATTCTTCATCACCTAAGTGATTTGAAGTAATTATTGCAGGCCTCTAAAAATTATTGTTTTTATAGTACAATATATCTACCGCTATTATATTATAAAAATTGCAAACATATTACATTCCATATAAATAGAAGAGTCTAATAATGAACCTAATAAGAACAAGGTTAATACTTGAGTCTACCCTCGCTCCGTTTTCTATGCAATGAGATGCGGTTAAGAGACTCTTGTTTGCCGCCAACTTCAACCGTTTTACGTGAGTGTTAAGCGCTTAGCACATCAAGATTGTAACCGTTTTCACTGGTGCTAAGCGCTTAAGAGACTTTACCTTGAGCAACCCGATTTTTGCGGTTAAGAGACTTTGGCTTGTGGCCCTT